>CM074719.1:18717559-18750653 GCA_037306005.1 Rhinophrynus dorsalis
CACACAGTCAAGTTAAATGGCTTTGAACGTTCGTCACCCAGATCCACTGCTTTAGATCGCTACATCAGATTTCAGGCAGATGTTTTACAGACCCGCTCATGCTGCCTTGACATCTCTAGTGTAATATACTACATTTTCCAGCAGTAACAGCATTGAATCTCACTACTGAGTCATTCTCAGGTTAGAAACGGCTATTTATTTCCACCTACAGATATGACAACATGTTGATGAATCTTCCCGAAGAATCTAACCCTTAATATTCTTTGCACATTCAAAATGTTAATCACCCGTTCACTGAAATTCACTTTGCTAAATAAAAATGCAAACCCTGCTGACATTTATACTAATGTGTTTACAAAATAGCTGCAGCGGTTGTACAAGTCACTACCAAAGGAAAAAACTGTGTGGGAGGAACGTACAGCAAACACCAGCAATTTTAATTAGATTTGCCCTCCGCGGAGGGATAAAACGGAATCTGTAACAAAAGCCAATTCCACACAAAGTGCTGGTATTTTCTGAGGAGATGGAATAGGTTGGTAACATTAGTACATTTCATGTGTGAGTAGTAAAACGAATTCACAAACATTCCATCTAATAGGGTAACTTTAACTAGATGACGCATTTCACTTCCTGCCTCTGTGCAACAGATCTGTGTGTGTGGACATTAGTGTGAGAACCAGCAGCTATTCTCTTAACTCTAAATGTATCCTTCATGATAAAATACTTGACAGGGCATCGTCAAGTCATCCACCTCTTTTCCACTGCCCCCCCCACCCCTTTAAAACAAACACAGACACCTTGGATGGGTTGAAAAGGCCACGGTATTTATTACAAAAATAAAACCATACTTAAAGGGATAGTAATGTTTCATAATAAAAGAAGCTCTAATTAATCATCATAGTATTTGGACTTTGGAGAGTGTTATTTCAATTCTGTCAGAGTTGTAGTTCAAGAGTAATTGAATGACTAAGTATCCCCCTCCCGCCCCTTTTACTGATGTAACACTGCTCAGCCAGAGCAGAAGGGAGGTGCCCAGGTAGACTGCAGAGAGGGACAATCTTCAATTAAGATAAGGGAAAAACCCAAAAAACCTGTCAAGGGGAGCAGGGCTTTCATTGTTCTCATAGGAAGAAGATTGTCCCCTTCTGTTATCTGTCTGGTCTATGGACTGGATTCCACATCTGAGAAGAGATGGCTTACACTAGGTAAAAGGGGCTGGAGGGGAAACTTTGCTTGTGAATATCTCTCAAACCATAAAGGTTTGAGAGATAAGACTTATATCGCTCTTCATGTTTTTTTAATGCCTACAAAATAAAATAAAGATAAAACAAAGTATTACTATCCCTTTAAGAAAATGTATTAAATATATTAACTATTGAAAGCTGAATACATAAGAGCCATCCCCGCAAAACCCCATGCTTCTCCCAACAAGCACCCCGCCATGCTGTGACACCATAACACCACCAGGCCAGCAACCATGCAGGCCACACATGGTCCCCAAACCCACCACCACTTCAAACCCCATACCCATGTGCCCTTAGCCCACATACCGAGGTGTGTACCTAGCACATGTCCATTACAAGGGCGCGTGGGGCACCCTATGTAAATGTCTTCAGCACGCCACCCTGGTTGGGAACTCTGCTCTAGAACAGACTCCAAAGTGCAGACGAAGGCGTTGAGCGCCAACACAGAAAGTAAGCTTCGCCAGCAGATCTGTACATTACACCGTTGTTCAGTAATTCGTATAGATTATAATGTATGTGATATGATACAGTGTATCAAAGTAATTGACACGGATATGAATAATATCCAAAATGTGTCTATCCATTGTTACTTGCAGCATATGGCTTAAAAAAAAGGATTAGATTTCATTATAAAATATTATTTATTTATATGATTTAAGATGCTAATTAAACTCCCGACAGAATCTAGTATTATTGTTCTTGCAGATCTCGGATCTGTTATTTATATTACTAGGAACATTTATTTCACATTTCCCCAGTGCAGTAGATACTGTAACAAAGTCACATACAGACAATTACAGACAAAACCCCCCACGTATCTGGAGCAGTAAGTAGTGAGGGCCTACAGGTTATTTTGCAATGTGTTACAATAAATATTAAATCGTTTCATTGTTCTGAGGACACAAGCGGTTTGCAGTGCACTGGCATTAACACTTTGAGTGCCAGTGAAAGTGTTAAGTGATAGAAGCAGGACTTATTTACAGAGAGGTCTTTCCAGGTCGAGGATCTAGTATCTTCTAATATCTATACCATAAAAGAGAATGTGGTCATGTGACTGTCCCGGTGGCTCCAATTGACTCCTCCTCCAATCCCAATGCTTGACCTACCTTCTCCTACCCCCTCTCCATGCCTCCTCCAGCACCGGCTGCCATCCTCTCTCCCTTCATCTCTGTATGACTCCCACCACGCAGCCCTACCGGGACCTGGAATGATCACACCATGATGATAGGCATCGCTGCCTCCTCATTCTTCTCTAATGCCTGCCGCTTTGGGGATTGTGGACTCCACTTCATGAATGGGGAGACAGACTGTGGCACACAAAGGCTATAAGACAGATGTTTAACCCTTTGAGTGCCAGAGGAGTACGTAACTCATTGCCGCACAATGCCTTACCAGAGGTAGGTAGGTGTGTGTAGGCAGGTATGTGTGTGTGTGTGTCTTTATATTCCTGTGTAGGGTGGTAGATACAATGTTAAACAAAAACTTGACACACAGTCAAGCCATAAGACTTGCTTTTTCTACAGAAATCTCACATTGTTACTACTGCAAGGGATTCTGGGAAGGGATATGCAAATAAGTTTAACAAGCAATCCCCTTTTTGCCTCAGACTCCACTTTATACATGGATTTCTAAGAGTATGTGTATGCTGAGCAACAGTTTTAAGACACAACTCAAGAAGAGATGCAAAGCCAGTGAACCACTCATGGATGGCCATTTTGTTGTTAATGCAACTCATCAGTATAAGGTTGGTTTTACTGGCTTGCTATTGAGGCTTGGTGTACATGTGGAGCACAAACTGAAAAGGTTATGGTGGGGAAAAAAGTCAATGAAAACCCCTTCCACCTGAATTTGGTGGGTGGTGGATACAATTTAAACAAAAATTTGACTCCCCAGTCAAGCCATAAGACTCGTTTTTTTCCTACAGAAATCTCACATTTGCAGTGTTGTTACTACTGCAAGGGATTCTGGGTAGGCATATGCATATAAGTTTAACAAGGAATCCCTTTTTGCCTCAGATTCCACTTTATACATGGATTCCTTAGAGTATGTGTATGCTGAGCAACAGCTTTAAGACACAACTCAGGAAGAGATGCAAAACCAGTGAACCACTCATGGACAGCCATTTTGTTGTAGAAAGATATGTACGGCTTTGGCATTCAGTGTCCATGTTTCACAGCCACACATGAGAACTGGGAAGACACATTGCTCAAAAACCTTTCACTTGAGGCAGAGTGGTAAATTTGTCTTATAGACAGTACTGCTAAGTTTTCCAAATGCTTGCCATCCCAGTTTTATTAGTGAATTTCCATCATGGTGTTTCCAACTGTTGACATTGCGCAATGCCTTACCAGAGGTAGATAGGTGTGTGTAGGTAGGTAGGTGTATGTATATGTCTTTATATTTCTGTGTAGGGTGGTAGATACAATGTTAAACAAAAATTTAACACACAGTCCAGCCATAAGAGTTGCTTTTCCTACAGAAATCTTACATTTGCAGTGTTGTTACTACTGCAAGGGATTCTGGGTAGGCATATGCAAATAAGTTTAACAAGATATCACCTTTTTGCCTCAGATTCCACTTTATACATGGATTTCTAAGAGTATGCGTATGCTGAGCAACAGTTTTAAGACACAACTCAGGAAGAGATGCAAAGCCAGTGAACCACTCATGGACAGCCGTTTCTTGTTGTTAATGCAACTCATCAGCAAGAGGTTGGTGTTACTGGCTTGCTATTGAGGCTTGGTGTACTTGTGGAGCACAAACTGAAAAGGTTATGGTGGGGAAAAAGTCAATGAAAACCCCTTCCACCTGAATTTGTTGGGTGGTGGATACAATTTAAACAAAAATATGACACCCCAGTCAAGCCATAAGACTTGTTTTTTTCCTACAGAAATCTCACATTTGCAGTGTTGTTATTACTGCAAGGAATTCTGGGTAGGCATATGCATATAAATTTAACAAGGAATCCACTTTTTGCCTCAGATTCAACTTTATACATGGATTTCTAAGAGTATGTGTATGCTGAGCAACAGCTTTAAGACACAACTCAGGAAGAGATGCAAAGCCAGTGAACCACTCATGGACGGTCGTTTCATTGTATAAAGATATGGCGTTCAGTGTCCATGTTTCACAGCCATGTGTGAGAACTGGGAAGACACACTGGTCAAAAACCTTTCACTTGAGGCAGAGTGGTAAATTTGTCGTATAGGCAGTACTACTAAGTTTTCCAAATGCTTGCCATCCCAATTTTATTAGTGAATTTCCATCATGGTGTTTCCAACTGTTGACATTGCGCAATGCCTTGCCAGAGGTAGGTAGGTGTGTGTGTAGGTAGGTAGGTAGGTGTGTGTGTCCTTATATGTCTGTGTGTATGTATATGTCTTTATATTCCTGTGTAGGGTGGTAGATACAATGTTAAACAAAAATTTGACACACAGTCAAACCATAAGACTTGCTTTTCCTAAAGAAATCTCACCATCATGGTGTTTCCAACTGTTGACATTTTCTGCCCAAGGAAACATACTTTCCACTACTTCCAGTTCTAGTCCATCTACTGCGATTTTCCTTAGAATGGTACATTTTTTAAACGTGACTTGTGTTTTGTTGATATTCATCTGCAGACCAACATTTTTGTTTTCCTGTTGTAGCTCTGCAATGCGTTCTTGCGGTTCTTCAGGACTACTGGCAAAGATTATGATATCGTCTGCAAAACATAAGTGATGTAGGTCGTCTCCATTGACCTTAAGTCCTCTTTTGTCCCAAACAAGCAGAAAATTGTTTTGGGGAAATTGTGCCTCCTTGTTGGACTCCTTTTTGTATATTGATCTGAACTTTATTATTGTTGACCTGTGTTGATGCAGTTGCGTTTCATATATTGATTGGAGGATATTGATTTAAGCTCTATCTATTCTTTGGTTGACCAGAACATTGATTATTATTTGCTATTTCACTGAGTCAAAGGTCTTTTTGTAGTCACTGAAGGCTATGCATAATGGAAGATTGTATTCACTATGTCACGCTCTAACTTTTTGCACTGTCTGAATATGGTACATTGTACTAAAACCACTCCTGAAGTCTACAAAACTTTCCGCCTCTATGTTGCCACAGTAACACGCAGCCAGTAAGAAGCTTGTATCTACAGCGCTTTCTAATAATGTGATTGCTCGGCTGAGAGAACCATCACCCTCTGTTACTAGGCCGCAGCCTCTACCACCACCACAGCCAAAACCCCCTGCCACTGAAACAATCCCTTCTAGTACTGCAGGACCGCAACAATACTAAAATCCTGCAATCATCTCTAGGGATTCCGTGCCGGGGAGCAGAGCTGCACATCTCTAATCTAGACGTAAGTCTATATTTTTTGTATCTTTGTTAATGCATACAAACTTTCTAAGAGATTGTTATTGTCTCTTAAATTGCATGATCCATATAAGATACGGACAGTGAACAAAGGACGCAACATAGAAAGAAACACAAATAAAAGATACTTAGGAACTTTTGACAAATCCGATACAAGAATCGACTGGACTCACTTCGTTAAACTTTGTATCGCTACACGAGTCCCATTCCAGGTTTGACTATTGGATATATCGCTTAAAGACGTTTTATACTTGTTGATGATTGATACATACTATACCATTTTGCATTTTCTTACTATGACACATTGTACTATTATATAAGATTGCACTTCAGATATATTGTGGGATACATTCCAGTAAGATCCATTGTATTTCTATCTTTATTATTTATGTGTATATGTGTATATATACTATACTATTGTACTCTGTTTTAACATATGCAGGTCATTTCTGCATATAAGTGTCACTAAGTGCTATTAGTACCCTCTTGCCCTTTACACTCCTGAAGTCTGCTTGTTCTTTAGATTGTGCCATTCTTCTTGCAAAACCTTGCAGACCACTGGCAACAGACTTATTGGTTAGTAGTAGGGTTGCACCGATACTGCTATCGGTATCGGTGGCGATACCGGCATTTGCGCGAGTACTTGTACTCGCGCAAATGCGGACGATGCCAGCACAGATACCCTGTGTCAGGGTTGGTGCTGCAGAGAGGGAGCCTGGGGAGCTGCTCACAATGCTCCCCGGTCGCCTATCTCCCTCCTGTAGCATCGGAGCATTGCCGCGGGTTACCATGGCAGCGCTCCGACGCTGACCTCTGCCAGGGCTCGCGAGAGAACAGCGAGCACCCGGCAGAGGAGGGTAAGGGAGGCAAAGGGGGATTAATAGAGGCAAGATGGGGCATCGAGTGAGTGGTGAAAGAGGCAGAGAGGGGGGTCAAGAGGGAGAAAAAGAGGCAAAAGGGACTAAGGGAGAAAAAATAGAGGCAAAAGGAGGAAGGATCAGGAGACAAAAGGAGGGGGGCAAAGAAGAGGCAAAAAGGAGGGGGGATCAGGAGAGAGAGAGAGAGGCAAAAGGGTGGGATCAAGAGTCAAGGAGGGGGACAAAGGGGAATCAAAAGGGAGAGAAAAAGCCAAGGCAAAAGGAGGGTGCTCAAGAGGGGAAGAATGAAGCAAACGGTGGAAATTAGTGTTGAGCGAGCATGCTCGGCCGATGCTTGGATCGGCTCGAGCATCGCTCTGCTCGGCACATGGCGGTACTCGTACGAGTACCGCATGTGCTCGCCCGCCATGTTCGGGTCTCCTCCCCGCAAGTTTTGCGGCTGCTGCGCAGCCAATAAACGTGCAGGGAGGCTCTGACATCGGTGTAATGCCAGCAGCCATGTTGGCTGCTGGCATTACACTGATTGGCTGGCCAGAACCCGTGGTCGGGTGCTGTATAGCACCTGACCATCGAGTTCGGCTCAGTCTGAGCCAGGGAGAGCTGAGGATAGGAAGGGAAAGGCAGTGTAGGGAGGAAAAAAACAAAAATTGTGAAAAAAAAGAACCAAAAGTCCTTTTTAGGACTACTGTGTGTGGGGGCAGCAGGTTATTTTGTGTGGGGGGAAAAAAAAAAAAAAAAAAAAAAAAAATATTCTGTTTAGTGTGAAAAGTTGCAGATTAGAGCACATTCTGTTTAGTGTGCACAGTTGCAGATTAGAGCACATTCTGTTTAGTGTGCAAAGTTGCAGATTAGAGCACATTCTGTTTAGTGTGCAAAGTTGCAGATTAGAGCACATTCTGTTTAGTGTGCAAAGTTGCAGATTAGAGCACATTCTGTTAAGTCTTCAAACTAAAATATCAAAGTCACATATTCCATTCAGTGTGCGTCACCGCAGTTTAGCAGCACATTCTGTGTACTGTGCAGAGTTGCAGAATAGGAAGAAATACTGTTAAGTCTTCAAACTAAAATATCAAAGTCACATATTCAATTCAGTGTGCTTCGCCGCAGTTTAGCAGCACATTCTGTGTACTCTGCACAGTTGCAGAATAGTAAGAAATTCTGTTAAGTTTTCAAACTCAAATATTAAAGTCACATATTCCATTCAGTGTGTTTCACCGCCGTTTAGCAGCCTATTCTGTGTACTCTGCACAGTTGCAGAATAGTAAGAAATACTGTTAAGTTTTCAAACTCAAATATTAAAGTCACATATTCCATTCAGTGTGTATCACCGCCGTTTAGCAGCCTATTCTGTGTACTCTGCACAGTTGCAGAATAGTAAGAAATACTGTTAAGTTTTCAAACTCAAATATTAAAGTCACATATTCCATTCAGTGTGTATCACCGCCGTTTAGCAGCCTATTCTGTGTACTCTGCACAGTTGCAAAATAGTAAGAAATACTGTTAAGTTTTCAAACTCAAATATTAAAGTCACATATTCCATTCAGTGTGTATCACCGCCGTTTAGCAGCCTATTCTGTGTACTCTGCACAGTTGCAGAATAGGAAGAAATACTGTTAAGTTTTCAAACTCAAATATTAAAGTCACATATTCCATTCAGTGTGTTTCACCGCCGTTTAGCAGCCTATTCTGTGTACTCTGCACAGTTGCAGAATAGTAAGAAATACTGTTAAGTTTTCAAACTCAAATATTAAAGTCACATATTCCATTCAGTGTGTATCACCGCCGTTTAGCAGCCTATTCTGTGTACTCTGCACAGTTGCAGAATAGTAAGAAATACTGTTAAGTTTTCAAACTCAAATATTAAAGTCACATATTCCATTCAGTGTGTATCACCGCCGTTTAGCAGCCTATTCTGTGTACTCTGCACAGTTGCAGAATAGTAAGAAATACTGTTAAGTTTTCAAACTCAAATATTAAAGTCACATATTCCATTCAGTGTGTATCACCGCCGTTTAGCAGCCTATTCTGTGTACTCTGCACAGTTGCAGAATAGGAAGAAATACTGTTAAGTTTTCAAACTCAAATATTAAAGTCACTTATTCCATTCAGTGTGTGTCACCGCAGTTTAGCAGCCTATTCTGTGTACTCTGCAGAGTTGCAGAATAGTAAGAAATACTGTTAAGTTTTCAAACTCAAATATTAAAGTCACATATTCCATTCAGTGTGTTTCACCGCCGTTTAGCAGCCTATTCTGTGTACTCTGCACAGTTGCAGAATAGGAAGAAATACTGTTAAGATTTCAAACTCAAATATTAAAGTCACATATTCCATTCAGTGTGTTTCACCGCCGTTTAGCAGCCTATTCTGTGTACTCTGCAGAGTTGCAGAATAGTAAGAAATACTGTTAAGTTTTCAAACTCAAATATTAAAGTCACATATTCCATTCAGTGTGTTTCACCGCCGTTTAGCAGCCTATTCTGTGTACTCTGCAGAGTTGCAGAATAGTAAGAAATAGTGTTAAGTTTTCAAACTCAAATATCAAAGTCACATATTCCATTCAGTGTGTATCACCGCCGTTTAGCAGCCTATTCTGTGTACTCTGCACAGTTGCAGAATAGTAAGAAATACTGTTAAGTTTTCAAACTCAAATATTAAAGTCACATATTCCATTCAGTGTGTTTCACCGCCGTTTAGCAGCCTATTCTGTGTACTCTGCACAGTTGCAGAATAGTAAGAAATACTGTTAAGTTTTCAAACTCAAATATTAAAGTCACATATTCCATTCAGTGTGTATCACCGCCGTTTAGCAGCCTATTCTGTGTACTCTGCACAGTTGCAGAATAGTAAGAAATACTGTTAAGTTTTCAAACTCAAATATTAAAGTCACATATTCCATTCAGTGTGTATCACCGCCGTTTAGCAGCCTATTCTGTGTACTCTGCACAGTTGCAGAATAGGAAGAAATACTGTTAAGTTTTCAAACTCAAATATTAAAGTCACTTATTCCATTCAGTGTGTGTCACCGCAGTTTAGCAGCCTATTCTGTGTACTCTGCAGAGTTGCAGAATAGTAAGAAATACTGTTAAGTTTTCAAACTCAAATATTAAAGTCACATATTCCATTCAGTGTGTTTCACCGCCGTTTAGCAGCCTATTCTGTGTACTCTGCAGAGTTGCAGAATAGTAAGAAATAGTGTTAAGTTTTCAAACTCAAATATCAAAGTCACATATTCCATTCAGTGTGTATCACCGCCGTTTAGCAGCCTATTCTGTGTACTCTGCACAGTTGCAGAATAGTAAGAAATACTGTTAAGTTTTCAAACTCAAATATTAAAGTCACTTATTCCATTCAGTGTGTGTCACCGCAGTTTAGCAGCCTATTCTGTGTACTCTGCAGAGTTGCAGAATAGTAAGAAATACTGTTAAGTTTTCAAACTCAAATATTAAAGTCACATATTCCATTCAGTGTGTTTCACCGCCGTTTAGCAGCCTATTCTGTGTACTCTGCACAGTTGCAGAATAGTAAGAAATACTGTTAAGTTTTCAAACTCAAATATTAAAGTCACATATTCTGTGTAAGATGAAGAAGGCGGGTAAAAAGGGACGGGGAAGTGGACGTGATCCTGAAAGTTCAGGGCGCGGGTCAGGACGCGGAGAAACTGTGCCTGGTGCCAGAGCACAAGAAAGAAAGACATCCACCATACCTAGCTTCATGTGTAATTTTACAGGGCGTCGCAGGACATCACTCTCGAGGTCCGACCACTGCGAACAGGTGGTCGGTTGGATGACAGCTGATACTGCTTCCAGTCGGTTAAGCACCACCCTGTCTTCCACCAAGTCCACTCTCAGTAGCCAAGAGTCTGGTCAAAATAATCCTCACTCTGATCATCCTTCCTCCCACCATACACGGTCTGGTCAAAGAAGTGATCCCATACTGGGATATAGTGAGGAGCTCGTCTCATCACCAATCCTTCATTTGACCCTCTCTCCAAGCACGCTTGCAGAGGAACATGACATCTTGTGCCCTGATTCACAACCTCTAGAGGCTACCCAATCACAAGAAGATGACAGATGTGAACGGCATTTAAGGTCAAAGGAAGTAGTGGATGATGATGATGATGATGAGACACAGTTGCCATTAAATCAACCACTATTTCCGTCTCAAGACCTTGTTGAGGAGAATGTTATACAGTTGTCAATGACTGAGTATGTGGTGGGATCAAGACTTGAGGAGGATGATCAGAGTGAGGAAGTGGAGGAGGACTTGGTGGACGATGAGGTGACTGACCCCACCTGGGAAGGTGTAGAGCCGAGCGATGTCAGCAGTCCTGAGGGTGAGCCATCTGCAGCACCGCAACAGGCTGGAAGAGGCAGTGGTGTGGGTACAGAAAGAAGGCGGACCGCACCAAACCGGCCCGCAAATGTTCCACGGAGCACCCCCTTGCGTAAATCTACCTTGCCAAAGGGTAGGTGTTCCGCGGTATGGCGTTTTTTTAAGGAAAGTGCGGACGACAAAAGAATTGTAGTTTGCAACCTGTGCCACACCAGAATGAGCCGAGGCATGAACACTAGAAACCTCACCACCACCAGCATGATCCGACACATGGCATCCAAGCACCGTAGTAAGTGGGAGGAACGCCTGGATCGCCCATCTGTGTCTGCAGGCCACACCACTGCCTCCTCTTCCCCTGTTTTCGGTGCCGGCCAATCGCCTGTCGAAGGCGCAGGCCCGCATACCTCCCGCCCTGCACCTGTACCATCTGAAGCACCATCAGCGACCACATCCACTTCCCTGTCCCAGCACAGCGTCCAAATGTCGTTACCCCAGGCATTTGAGCGCAAGAGAAAGTACCCAGCCACCCACCCACAGGCCATAGCACTAACCTCACACCTTTCCAAATTACTGGCCATCGAAATGCTGCCATTTAGGCTTGTGGAGACTGAGTCCTTCCGCAGCCTGATGGCAGCAGCTGTCCCTCGGTACGCGGTCCCCAGCCGCCACTACTTTTCCCGGTGTGCCATCCCCGCATTACACCACCATGTGTCCCGTAACATCACCCGTGCCCTGACCAACGCAGTTACTGGGAAGGTCCACTTAACGACTGACACATGGACAAGTGCTTGTGGCCAGGGACGCTACATTTCCCTGACGGCACACTGGGTGAATGTCGTGGAGGCTGGGAGCGACTCGGACCCTGGGATGGCACGGGTGCTACCCACGCCGAGGATTGCGGGCCCTACCGCCATCAGGGTTTCCACCAGCACCTACGTTATTGGCTCCTCCTCCTCCGTTTCCACCTCCGAATTCTCTACACGCAGCGCCACTCCCCCATCAGCCAGTAGCTGGAAGCAGTGTAGCACTGCAGTGGGGAAGCGTCAACAGGCCGTGCTGAAGCTGATCTGCCTTGGGGACAAACAGCACACGGCCTCAGAGCTGTTGCAGGGGATTAGTCACCAGACCGAGCAGTGGCTCTCGCCACTCAACCTGCAACCAGGCATGGTTGTGTGTGATAATGGGCGTAACTTGGTGGCGGCTTTGGAGCTCGGCAAGCTCACACACGTACCATGCCTAGCGCATGTATTTAATTTAGTGGTGCAGCGATTTCTAAAAACCTACCCCAATGTGCATGATCTCTTGACCAAGGTGCGCCGCGTGTGTGCACATTTCCGTAAGTCATCTACAGCTTCGGCCGGCCTGTTGAAGCTGCAGCAGCGCTTACAATTGCCAGCTCACCGGCTGCTGTGTGACGTGAGCACGCGCTGGAACTCCACCTTCCACATGTTGGCCCGGCTTTGTGAGCAGCAGAGGGCAGTAGTGGAGTACCAGCTGTTACACGGTCGTCGCCTCTCCGTTCAACTTCCTGTAATCAGAAGTGAGGAGTGGGAATGGATGTCAGACCTCTGCGAGGTTTTACGCAATTTTGAGGAATCGACACAGATGGTGAGCGGCGATAACGCTATTATCAGTGTCACCATCCCACTTCTGTGTCTACTGAAACGCTTGCTGCTCACAATTAAAACCGATGCTTTGCATGTGGAAGAGGTGGAAATGGGGGAGGAAGAGCTTACACAAGGTGATAGCCAGAGCACCCTCACTTCGTCTTCTCAGCGACAATTGGAGGAGGCGGAGGAGGAGGAGGAAGACACGGTTGCCTCCGCTACAGAGGGTAGCCATGGAACTTTAGTTCCATCTCTTCAGCGTGGGTGGGCAGAAGAGGAGGAAGAGGATGAGGATATTGAGAGTCATCCTCCTGGTGAGGACAGCGAAATCTTGACTGTTGGTACTCTGGCACACATGGCTGACTTTATGTTAGGCTGCCTTTCCCGTGACCCACGCGTTATACGCATTTTAAACAACACGGATTACTGGGTGTTCACCCTTCTGGACCCCCGCTACAAAGAGAATTTCTCATCTCTCATTCCTCCGGTGGAGAGGACAAGCAAAATGGTGCAATACCAGAAGGTTCTTGTCGAAAAATTGCTCCAAAATTTTCCATCTGACAACGCTGGCGGCAGAGTACGTGCTACCTTGGCCAACCGAGAAGGGGAGAAAAGGGGAGCACACAGCAGTTCCGAGAAAGGCAGGGCAACACTCTCCAAGGCGTGGGACACCTTCATGACACCCCGCCAGCACCCTCACCCTGATGCGCAGCCTAGTGTCACAAGGAGGGAAAAGTTTTGGAAGATGGTGAAGGAGTACGTAGCAGACCGTGTCAGCGTCCTCAATGATCCCTCTGTGCCTTACAACTACTGGGTGTCCAAGCTGGACACGTGGTATGAACTGGCACTCTACGCCTTGGAGGTGCTGGCCTGCCCTGCCGCCAGCGTTCTGTCTGAGCGGGTATTTAGTGCTGCTGGTGGCATCATAACAGATAAGCGTATCCGCCTTTCCACCGACAATGCTGATAGGTTGACACTTATAAAAATGAACAAGGCCTGGATTTCCCCTGACTTCTCCACTCCACTGGAGGAAAGCCCCGGGGGAACATAAACTCACTTTATATATGTTATTTACAATGATGGGAATACTCTGTATTCCCATTCACCCCTTCCACCCAAAAAACGGGTATATGGTTGACTCTTAATCTTCTCATCCTCCTCCTCCTCTTCCATATGCCCTGTGCTATAATTTTTATATAGGGCCAGCTCACCAGCGGGCCCTGTGATATAATTTTTATATAGGGCCAGCTCACCAGCGGGCCCTGTGATATAATTTTTATATAGGGTCAGCTCACCAGCGGGCCTTCTCATATAATGTTTTATTGGGTCAGCTCTCTAGCGGGCCCTCTCATATAATGTTTTATAGCGTCAGCTCACTAGCGGGCCTTCGCATATAATGTTTAGGATGGTCAGCTCTGCAGCAGACCCTCACCCATAATGTTTTAGATGGTCAGCTCAGCGCACGTTTCCCTCTTAATCATGGCCTCAGTTCAATAAAATCAAGGAAATTTTTGGGAGAATTTGCCTCTGCGCACGTTTCCCTCTTAATCATGGCCTCAGTTCTGAAAATCAAGGAAATTTTTGGGAGAATTTGCCTCTGCGCACGTTTCCCTCTTAATCATGGCCTCAGTTCTGAAAATCAAGGAAATTTTTGGGAGAATTTGCAGATGATATACAAGTAAATATACAGCAATTATTGTTTGGTAACAATTTTTCGCCTAAAGTCGTTCTTATTTTCCTTTTTGTGTGTTTTATGGTCAGTCTGTAAAAATGGCGTACTACGGGCGAAAGATCGTTCCCAGCAGCGATGTTGGAGTCCAAGATGCATCCAGACATCCTCCCTATGCTGTCCCTGAACCATTTCTGTAGTGTTTCCATCTTTTTCTGCCCTTTTCCTATGGACCAGGCACCCTCCCCTCATCAGAGCAGGGGGTGCCTGGTGTAATGCTCGAGTCCTCCCATTGACTTCAATGGGGCTCGGGTGCTCGGCCGAGCACTCGAGCCTCAGGGGGTGCTCGGTCAGAGCACCCGAACACCCGAGCATTGGGGTGCTCGCTCATCACTAGTGGAAATCAAGAGGGGGAGAAAGAGGCAAAAGGGGACAGTCAAGAGGTGGTGTGTGTATATATGTGTGTGTGTGTGTGTGTGTGTGTGTGTGTGTGTGTGTGTGTGTGTGTGTGTATATTTCAAGTACTCACCAATACTTTTTTTTTGCGGTCATTTGCCAGTTTTCCAAGTACCTAAAGCATATATATATATATATGCCCTTTAGGTACTTGGAAGACTGGCAAATGACTACAAAAAAAAGTAACGGTAATTGGTATCGGTGAGTACTTGAAAAAAGTATCGGTACTCGTACTCAGTCTTAAAAAATTGGTATCGGTGCATCTCTAGTTAGTAGTTTTTTAGATTCGCCTTATCACCTTTTTCTTGTGCAGTAGGATGATTTCTGCATTTTTCCATGTTTCTGGCACTTTGCCTAGTACATACAAAAAACAAAAGAAGAAAGAGAGTTGGGGAGAAGTGCAGACATCCCACTGCCTGATAGGGAAATGTCTCGTCCAGCCATAGGATAAACCACCCCCTCACCGTCCCCTTACTAGAGACCAGTTAAGTATTACATTGGGAGTCTTATATACTAAAATATATCCTTTATTAATAAAGTTAAAAACAAAAACACACGAATGACTTAGGTGACATCAACAGTAACGTGTCTCCTTTAAAAACATAGTGCAGCCTTAATGCACTTACTGTCTATCACTATCTATTAAAAATTCTGGTGCTAACTTATAGAGCCCTCACTAACACCGCACCCCTCTATATTTCATCTCTCATTTCCAAATACACTCCCACCCGCCATCTTCGCTCTGCACACGACCTTCTGCTCTCCACATCTCTTATCACATCCTCCCACTCCTGCCTACAGGACTTCTCGCGCTCCCACCTACAGGACTTCTCCCGTGCTGCACCTGAGCTGTGGAATTCCCTCCCCCAGCCAATCAGGCTCTCCCCCAGCCTTCAAATCTTCAGCCGCTCCCTGAAGACCATACCTGGGAACTTTTGAGACAGGGCTACCCGGAGGGTAACCCTGTCAGTGCCGACCTGTGAAGAAAATGATGCGATTCGTGTCATAAAAGGGGCGGGGCTTAGTCGCAAAGGGGGGGGGGGACGAAAAAACCCCCTGCAAAATGTATCTAAGAGGGCGGGGAGTGGGAGGAACCAGGCGGGACAGAGCGAAAGTGGGAAGAGTTTCTATTTAAACTCTGCCCACCCGGTGATCCACACATTGCAAAACCGGAGAGTTCCCAGGTATGCTGAAGACTCACCTCTTCAGGGAAGCCTATCAACTGCCTCCATAAACATCATCACCAAGATTCACCCCTTGCCTTGAACACTTCTCACTCCCACCCACCGGCAGTTTATGTGGCTTAAAGGTATAGTAATACTTCGTTTTAACTTTATTTTATTTTGTAGGCATTAAAAAAACATGAAGAATGATATAAGTCTTATCTCTCAATCCTTTATGGTTTATGAGATATTCACAAGCAAAGTTCCCCTCCCTCCCCTTTTACCTAGTGTAATCCATCTCTTCTCAGATGTGGATCAGGTTGTAAGACCAGACAGATAACAGAAGGGGACAATTTTCTTTGTATGAAAACAATGAAAGCCCTTCCCCCCTTGACAAGTTTTTCAGGTTTTTCCCTTATCTTAATTGAAGATTGCCCCTCTCTGCAGTCTACCTGGGCACCTCCCTTCTGATCTGGTTGAACAGGGGGGGATACTTTGTTTGTGAATATCTCTTAAACCATAAAGGTTTGAGAGATAAGACTTATATCATTCTTCGTGTTTTTTTAATGCCTACAAAATAAAATAAAGTTAAAACGAAGTATTACTATCCCTTTAAGACACTTACACCCAATAGCACTTACTTCTTCTGTGTCCAACCTTCCTTCCTCTAGACTGCAAGATCTCACCAGCAGGGGGCCCTCTGATCCTCCTGTTCTTTATACTATTTAACACCTCTGTATGTCTATTCTCTATTGTACAGCGCTGCGGAATTAGTTGGCGCTATATAAATAAAGAATAATAATAATAATCACGCTAAAAAGTATATATGACAGCAATACAATGGCTTCTTAGCCTATTCTGTAGCTAGTATAGTGTCTGAAAGCAAATTCTATTGAATATTTTGGTACACAGATTCTAAGACCAAGTAGGTGACCTTTTTTATAAATCCATTTTGTTAGTACAGGTCTAAATCGTCCAGGGTGAAGTAGTTTAGGGATAACTAAGGCTACACTTTGTTTTTAAAGGAGACACATTACTGTTGATGTCACCTAAGTCATTTGTGTGTTTTTTTTTTTAACTTTATTATTAAAGGATATATTTTAGTATATAAGACTCCCGATTTAATACTGAACTGGTCTCTAGTAGAGGGACAGTGAGGGGGTGGTTTATCCTATGGCTGGACGGGACATTTCCCTATCAGACAGTGGGATGTCTGCGCTTCTCCCCAACTCTCTTTCTTCTTTTGTTTCTTGTATCTGCTGTATTCAGCTTTAGACCTGCGGTATGACATACTAGTTTCTACACAGAAATACTCCCATTTATTTGTATGATCACTTTGCCTAGTAGTAGGCATTTTGAGAATAGTTTAGCTAGGACTCTGAAAAAGGGTTGACCTCTGACTTTCAACATTTCAGTAGTAACTTCAGTTGATCTCTCTCTCCCCCTAGACTATAGTCGTTCCCAACGTTAAAACGTTTTAAGACCGAGCAGTCAGTGACTATCATTTTATTATTTGCAAGTATAAAGTCGATTTCACTTGAATTGCATTAGAGTGTTTCCATGTCCATTTTCTGTGGGACTTTTTCATGTAGAATGAATTCATGAGATTAGAGGAAAGGAGGTTTAGACTTCAGCAGAGGAAGGGTTTTTTTACAGTAAGGTCTGATAAATTGTGGAATGCGTTGCCCAGGGAGGTGGTTATGGCAGATACAATGGATACATTTAAGAGAAGATTAGATACATTTCTTTCAAAAGGGAACATACAGAGTTATACTGTTTATTAGTAGGCAGATCAAGATGGTCTGATAAAGACTAACTTAATTGGTAGCAGGAAAGCTATAAAATTCTCAGTTACTGGGGTATGAGGAGAAGGTTGAACTTGATGGACTTGTGTCTTTATTCAACCTAATTTACTATGTTACTATGATGTACAAATTTGCCTCTGTTGTCTCTTTATCCAGTTACACATAGTCTGATCGTGTTTTCACTATTTTGGATCTGATCAATTCTTGCATTGAAATCTACCATTATAAATTTGTAGTTGTAATTATCCTGTTTGTAGAGGCGTAATAAATCATCACAAAAATCTTCAACTTCATCATCACTGTGGCTACTTGTAGGGGTATAAACTTGAATGATGTGAAGAATAAAGCGACTGTTTGATAACACAAGAAGCAATTCTTTCAGAAATAATTTCTACTTTTACGACTGAGTCTGTAGGTCTTTGGTTAATCAAGAATTCGATTGCTCCATATCGTCCATCATTGGTTCTTTTACAGTATAGCCAGTGTCCATCTTCTAATTTAAAGGGATAGTAATATTTCATAATAAAAGCAGCTCTAATTAATCATCATAGTATATGGACTTTGGAGAGTGTTATTTCAATTCTGTCAGAGTTGTAGTTCAAGAGTAATTCAATGATAAAGTATCCCCCTCCCGCCCCTTTTACCGATGTAACACTGTTCAGCCAGATCAGAAGGGAGGTGCCCAGGTAGACTGCAGAGAGGGACAATCTTCAATTAAGATAAGGGAAAAACCTGAAAAGCTTGTCAAGGGGGGCAGGACTTTCATTGTTCTCATAGGAAGAAGATTGTCCCCTGCTGTTATCTGTCTGGTCTATGGACTGGATTCCACATCTGAGAAGAGATGACTTACACTAGGTAAAAGGGGAGGGAGGGGAAACTTTGCTTGTGAATATCTCATAAAGAATAAAGGTTTGAGAGATAAGACTTGTATCATTCTTCATGTTTTTTTAACGCCTACAAAATAAAATAAAGATAAAACGAAGTATTACTATCCCTTTAACTAACTCTTTGTCTTTTATCAATCTCACATAAGCCTATAATGTCCCAATTTATGTTATTTAGTTCTTGTACTAGTTCCGCTAACCGTGAAACAGTACTGATAGATCAAATATTAATCATTCCAATGTCTAAAGAACAAAGGCAGACTGATCTGATAGAACCCATTAATCTTAGCACCCACTGCCACTTAACTGGTCTCCCCACTGCCGTAGGAAGTAGCTCACAAGCCTCTGGGGAATGAAGGCCATTGTTATTGTTGAGAAGGCATGCTGAGGGAATGGACCATAACTTGTCACACTGGTCCAGTGCGGGTTGGTGGATTTTGTATCAGTTTAGCCTGGTGTCTTAGCTTTGATCTGTCCACCTTGGGTGATCCTGCCGGAAGAATACGCTCTGATGGTATAGTTCTCGGCTTCACTGACACACGCAAAGACTCCCGTCACTATATCTAGCCCTAAGGTCATGCTTCGTATTTAAAGGGATAGTATTGCTTGAAAATAATTTTATTTTATATTGCAGCCCTTAAAAAAACATCAAAAATTATGTAAGTCTTATCTCCCAAACCTTTATGGTTTGGGAGATATTAGCAAGTAAAGTTAAGTAAAGTTCCCTTTTCCTGGCTGTTTTAGGCAAGTCTGCCATCTAGTGGACCAATTTGGAATCCGGTCCACAGATCAGCGGGCAGCTCTTTAGCAGTGCCGAGATCACAATCTTTAAAAAGAACTACTTCACTGGAACTGTCTATAAAGTGTGCCTGGCTTGCAAGCACACTTTGTAGACCATTCCAATGAAGAAATTATTTTAAAGATCGTGATCTCGGCACTGCTGAAGAGCCACGGCCGGTCTGAGGACCGGATTTCAAATCTGACAGCTAGAGCAGTGACGTCACTCCAGTGGAAAATTTACTTGCTAATATCTCCCAAACCATACAGGTTTGGGAGATAAGACTTGTATCATTTTTAATGTTTTTTTAAGGGCTACGATATAAAATATAATTATTTTCAAGCAATACTATCCCTTTAACGGTTCAAAACGAACCAGCTTATGCACCGACACAGTTGTTCTTTAGAGTAAAGATTACCATGAGTCAGCAGAGTTTGTGTCCCGAGGTCCTCCTAATGGCTGCCTGGACATGGCATCTAGGACCGGTTGAAGACATTATGTCTTGAACAAAGGCACAAAGTCAAAATTCAAAGGGGCCATAGAGAATTTTCTGACCATAATAAGGAATTTGTCGGATTATTAATAGGAGACATTTCTGATCTTTTAATGACTTACTCCTAGAGTCACGGAGCAGAGTGATTAGTTGTGGAACCTCTGATGCCCTTTGTGTTCTAAGGCAATTAAATTTGCAATGATTTAACCCTTTGAGTGCCAGAGAGGTATCCAAAGCATTACATTGCAATGCGATGGATACCTCTCTTGCACTCAAAGGGTTGATGTCATTTCCCTGCTTGATATTTCTATCAGCTGTTTTCTTGCTGTAGCTAAATGAAGCGTGTCCTACTGCCCCCATAAGAACAGAGACCTCTGACCTCTTCTCTCTGTCTCTCTCTATGGAAACTGGGCATTGTAGAAGTAAATTAAATAATAGTTTATCCTCTCTTCCTGTATCCCATGACAGTGCCCTGCAGGACTGTCAGCTTTCACTGAAGGTTAAATGCCTAACAACAAGCAGACAGTTTTTTTCCTTTCTTTCCACTGAGAAGACAGCATCTGCCAAAAGCACCTCGTCAGTGTGTCCTTCATGTGACCTTGATGTGGAAAACTTCACTCTTTCTAAGAATCATTTTTTCACAAGCCATTGGTGAAATTCTTCACAACTTTTATTTGTTGTAAAATGATAAAAAATAAATCAGTTACAAAACTACATACATACACGGGGCAGTCACGCGCAGTGGAGATCTGTATCAGCCGCGGCGCGGGCTGTCTCTACTGCGCATGACTGCAGCACGAGCAGCAGTGTCTACTGCACATGACGCGGCGTTACACACGTTTTAGCAAATTATTATATAGGATATATATACAAGACAAACCTCGTCTAAATAAAATTAAATATGTGCCCTGTAAAGTGCATATATAATATTTCTTAGTAAATATGTGCCCTGTAATGTGCATATATAATAATTCTTAGAGAATAAGTGAGATTTTGGAATTCGCAAATTGGCCAAGTCGTGGATAAGCTTGCCACCGCGCCAAGGTATCTCACTTGCGTCAAGTCCTTCTCTAATAGAACTAACTGGATCCACAACCCTCTCATACACTCACTTTGCAGACCCATTGAGGTTTTTGCACCTATATGTTTTTATATTGTATATCTTCTGTTTTTAATTGCACCACACTGGGACCCACAAGCACTGCAAAGAAAGTATTTAAAGGGTCCCCCTCCAGCGCATTTCTTATAACATCTCTTCAGGGAATTTTAAATTTAGATATGTTTTTTTTAGTTGTATTGGAGTAGGACTTGCCGCAAGTGAGATACCTTAGCGCAGTGGCAAGCTTAACCACGACTTGACCAATTTGTGAATACCAAAATCTCACTTATTTTCTAAGAAATATTATATACGAGTTGAGGAGCCCATGTACAGGGGCCACAGTGCCACCCAGCAATGGCTGCAGTGCAATTCCAGTCCAGGTTTTGGTCAGCACACCCAAAGAAAAGAAAACACATTTAAAATTGTTGGAGTGCAATCAATTTTGACCAAAATAGCTAAAAGCAAATATACAAAGTATTGGTGCACATCCAAATTTTCATCACCATTAACCCTTTACTCTGCGGCATTGTGCCTGCATATCGCTACTATATTAAAGATGAGGATTTAGTTACATTATATGGCCATAGAATGCTAAGCTTGCCACCAACGCCAAGGTACCTCATTTTGGCAAGTACCTAACCTATATATGCTTTGTCTTATGAGCTGAATGCACAGTAGAGACTGCCCGCGCCGTGGCTAATACGGAGCGGAGCCCTGTTCCGTTATAAGCTGCGGCGCGGACAGTCTGTACTGTGCATGACTGCAGCACACGCAGCCATCTCTGCTGCGCATGACGGCTTCTGACAAACGCACACTTAGCAAATTATTATATAGGATGCACATCACAAGGCACATATTTACTAAGAAATATTATATATATGCGCCTTACAGGGCACATATTTAATTTTATATAGACGAGTGCAGGTTTTTCTTTTTGTCTGTTTTCACTTTGGGTTTGTGCCTGATATTTGGGGGACTGAAAAACCCTCTAATTATATTTCTTGAGATATATATATATTTAGCAAGTGTTGCACGACAGTGGGTATCTTAGTAAATTAAATTGTCATGTGGTTTTGCTATGTAAACTATATGTGCTTGTGCTATGCACCTACCTCTGTATAGTGTGTGTTTGTATTATGTGCTATGTACCTACCTCTGTATAGTGTGTGTTTGTATTATGTGCTATGTACCTACCTCTGTATAGTGTGTGTGTATGTATTTTGTGCTATGCACCTACCTCTGTATAATGTGTATGTATTATGTGGTATGCACCTACCTCTGTATAGTTTTGCATATGTTATGGTATCTATACCTACTTTTGTATAGTGTGTGTGATATGCACCTACCTCTGTATATTGTATGTGTGATAGTCATCTACCCCTGTATAGTGTGTGTGTGAGAGAGACATGCATCTACATTTGTATATTGTGTGTGTTTTTTGCACCAACTTCTGTATACTGTGCTTTTTATGCAGCTACCTCTCTATAGTGTGTGTGTGTGTGTGTGTGTGTGTGATATGCACCTACCTCTGTATAGTGTATCTGTGTGTTATGCACCTACCTCCGTATATTAATAAGTGGGGTGCCGCAGGGTTCAGTTCTGGGTCCAATGCTTTTTAATTTGTTTATTAATGATCTAGAAGTGGTCATTGAAAGTAGCGTCTCAATCTTTGCTGATGACACTAAGCTGTGTAAGGAAATACATACAGAGCTGGATGTTTTTTTCCCTACAGAAGGCTCTAGATAAACTGAGTGAATGGGCAGAAAAGTGGCAGATGTTATTTAATGTAGATAAATAGGATTCAGTGTAGCAAAAAAATCACAAGAGTGGTATAAAGGTGATACCTTTCAATGGCTAACTGAGATCAAAAAGTGCAAGCTTTCAGCACACTAAGGTCCCTTCTTCAGGCATGGGTTAAGAAACAAAGCTAGAATAATGCTGCATTTATATTTACAGAGTATGAAATACATTTGAAACAAAATATATGAGTACACAGTGGGTGTCAATTAACTTAGTAAACATACAGTAAACAAAGATATGAATTGATATGCACAGGGTAAGATCATAGTCCTGGGAACAAGGAAATGTTCATTAACACAGAGGTGTGAAGAGCCTGTTAGTCTGTGACTTGAACAGATCTATCCTTATGCAATCAAATACCAAAATGTTTTATCTATTATAATGAGACACGAAGCCCATCCCCAGGTTTAGTCCTGTTTTTAATGTGTCAAATAGATCCATTAATTTAAATGCCCAGATTTTTCTTTCCCTTTGTGTTCTAAAGTTTCCTTTGCGTATGGTGACTTTCATATTAATTGTAAACTATGATTTGTACCACAAAAATGCTGGCCAACTGTTGTGTCAACCTTTCTTCTGTTTATTGTGTGGAGATCAAGGTTCATTGTTTTCCTCAGTGTTTGTCCTGTTTCCCCAATGTAGTAACCTCCTGTGGGGCATTGTGTACAAGTTGTGAAGATATACTACATCTGAAGAGGAGCAAGTGAATGAACCATTAATTTCATAGCGTTGCTGTGTATTTGGTATTTTTATCTGCTGTGCATTGAATGTGTGGACAGGTCTCACAACTTTTTACTCCACAACATAATGTTCCATTCTTTGTGATTTGTGGCAAATGGCTCTTGGCAATAATTTTCTTTAAATTTGGGGGTTGTCTGTATGATATAAGTGGTGGATCTGGAAAAATTACTTTAAATCTGTCATTTTTATGGAGGGTTGGTTGTAAGACTTTTGCAATCCTTCTCAGGGCTTCCAGTTGGGGATTGTACGTGACCACAAGCGGTACCCTGTTATTCTCTGCCCATGGTCTGTATTCAAGGAGTGTTTCTCTGGGTATTTGGCTGGCTCTGTGTATCTGATTGTCTATTATCCTTGGGTGGTATCCCTGATTCCTGAATCCCTTCCTTAGTGAATGAAGATGCTGATTCCTGTCTGTATTGTCTGAACAGATGCGGTTGTATCTTGTAGCCTGGCTATAGATGATGGCATGCTTGGTATGTTTGGGGTGAAAACTGTCATATCTAAGGTATGATGGTCTGTCTGTGGGTTTGTGATACAGGGATGTCTGTATGTTTTGGTCCTTGATGTAGATCATGGTGTCAAGAAAATGTATGTGTTCCACAGAGTAGTTCAGAGTGAGGGTAATGGTTGGGTGGAATTGGTTAAATCTGGCCTGGAATTGTGTAAGGTCCTGTTCACAGGCAGTCCAGATTAACAGGCTGTCATCTATGTAATGGAAGTATGCTAGCGGCTTAGCGCTACAGGTGGATAGAAAATCTTGTTCAAGTTTTGCCATGAACAAGTTAGCTTACTGAGGTGCCATCTTTGTTCCTATTCCTATTGTGTGTTATGTGATATACACCTAACTCTGTATAATGTGTGTGTTTCTTGCTCCTACCTCTGTATAGTGTGTGTGCTATGCACCTGCCTCTGTATAAAGTATGTGTTTTATGCACCTACTATGGACCTACCTCTGTATAATGTTTGTGTTTTATGCACCTACCTTTGCATAGTGCATTATGGGATATACACCTACCTCTGTATAATGTGCGTGTGTTATGCACCTAACTCTGCATAGTGTGTTATGTGATATACACCTACCTCTGTATAATGAGCATGTTTCTTGCCTCTACATCTGTATGGTGTGCATGTTATGTGCCTACCTCTGTATTATGTGTGAGTGATATGCACCTACCTCTGTACAGTGTGTGAGTGATATGCACCTACCTCTGTACAGTGTGTAAGTGATATGCACCTACCTCTGTACAATGTGTGTGTTTTATGCACCTACCTCTGTATAATGTTATGTGATATACACCTACCTCTGTATAATGTGCATGTTTCTTGCCTCTGTGTCTGTATGGTGTGCATGTTATGTGCCTTCCTCTGTATTATGTGTGAGTGATATGCACCTACCTCTGTACAGTGTGTGAGTGATATGCACCTACCTCTGTACAGTGTGTAAGTGATATGCACCTACCTCTGTACAGTGTGTGTGTTTTATGCACCTACCTCTGTATAATGTTATGTGATATACACCTACCTCTGTATAATGTGCATGTTTCTTGCCTCTGTGTCTGTATGGTGTGCATGTTATGTGCCTTCCTCTGTATTATGTGTGAGTGATATGCACCTAACTCTGTACAGTGTGTGTGTTATGCAACTACCTCTATATAGTGTGTTATGTGAAATGCACCCACCTCTGAGTAGTGTATTATGTGATATGCACCTACCTGTGTATAGTGCATGTGTGTGATATGCACATACCTTTGTATAGTGTGTGTGTGTATGTGTTTTGTTATATGAAGCTACCTCTGTATAGTGTGGTGTGTGTTATGTGATATGCACTTCTGTATAGTTTGTATGTATGTGAGTTATACACCTACATCTGTACAATGTGTGATATGCACCTACCTCTGTATAGTGTGTGTTATGTTATGTGCACCTACTTCTGTATGGTTGTGTTATGTGATAGGCACCTACTTCTGTATAGTGTGTGTGTGTTTGTGTGTGTGTGTTATGTGATATGCACCTACCAATGTATAGTGTGTGTCTCTTATGTGATATGCACCTACCTCTGTATAGTGTGTGTCTCTTTTGTGATATCACCTACCTCTGTATAGTGTGTGTGTGTTATGTGATATGCACCTACCTCTGTATAGTGTGTGTGTGTTATGTGATATGCACCTACCTCTGTATAGTGTGTGTCTCTTATGTGATATCACCTAAATCTGTATAGTGTGCATTTGTTGTGGAATATGCACCTACCTCAGTATAGTGTGTATATTATGTGATATGAACCAACTATGTATAGTGTGTTTGAGCTATTTATAATGCACCTACCTCTGCATAGTATTCATGTGTGTGTGTCAATGTGATATGCACCTACCTCTGTATAGTGTGTTTGTGCTATGCACCTACCACTGTATATTGCGTGTGCATTATGCACCTACCACTGTATAGTGTGTGCGTGTGTGTTTTGCACCTACCTCTGTATAGTGTGAGTGTGTGTTTTGCACCTACCTCTGTATAGTGTGTATGTGATATGACCCTACCTCTTTACAGTTTGTGTGTGTGTTCTGTGATCTGAACTTGCCTCTGTATAGTTTGTGTGTTATGTGATATGAACCTAACTCTTTATAGTGTGTGTGTACTTGTGTGTGTGTTATGTGATATGAGCCTGCCTCTGTATAGTGTGTATGTTTGTGTATGTTTTTGTGTGTTATGTATATGTACCTACCTCTGTATAGTATGTGTGTGCATGTTATGTGCATACCTCCCAACATTTCAGATTGCCAAAGAGGGACACTTGTGTTTTAGGGGGTGTTGCTGGGGGGCGTGGCTGGTGGGCAGGGCATTATCGATAATTTTCAGGCTATTTCACTACCTATTGACACCTCCTTGTGTAACCTAATAAATTATTTCTAATAAGACCAAAGTGTTTTATTTACACAGACTAATTTATAAATACATATACTGACGTTTAAACAAATATTAATGTGAGTTTTATTGCTGTAGAACAATGTGATATATTTATATACACATCACACAGTCTGCTCTCCTAAAAAGAGGGACATCAGGGTGGGAAAGAGGGACAGAGGGATTTGGGTCTAAAAGAGGGACTGTCCCTCCTAAAGAGGGACACTTGGGAGGCATGTATGTGATATTCACCTGCCTTCGTATAGTGTGTGTTTGTGTGTGTTATGTGATATGCACCTACCTCTGTATAGTGTGTGTGTGTTTTTTTGTGCATTACATTCACCTTATGCGTCTGCGTTACCGGTGGGCTGGATCTCTGGTAACTCAGTCTATTTCATTCTGTGATAATGTGATAATTATATATAATATGTAAATGATGAATTCTTGCATTGGGGTACCACTACACCTGTATTTTTAACTGCCTGGTGTTTTATTTCTTTTGTAGAAACATGCATAACTTTGATCAGTTAACCCCTTCACGTCCTGTGATGTAACCGGACCGTCACGCTGGTCTGGCACTTAAGGACCAGTGGCGGTCCTGGTACGTCACGTACTATTACTCACTGCGCTCCTGCAGGAGCGCGGTGAGTAATACCGTGGACTGAAGTTGATCGCTCCAGGACCGGAGCGATCTCTTTCAGTCCTTCTTTCGACGTGCCGCCCCACGTGACTGATCACGTGGGACGGCACGTTGAACTCGCCTATCTGGTCCTTAAAGGACCAGACACCCCGGGATCGCTGGACCTTAAGGGGTTAATAAGATTAATTTTTGCATCCACTAATACAGATATCGACCGAATTCCCTGATTTACAGTTATAGTTATTTTTTATTAGCCTTTAGCGTAGGTATACACATTTTTCTTATTTTTGGTTAGTTACTTTATTTTGCCTTCTAATGCCAATTACCAGCTTTGTCCTCCAAAAACATAGCTTCCTTTCTTTGGTAATGATAAAGAAAATGTGGTATTGACCAACAACACATTCTATCATTGACTGTAGTTAGTGTTTCTCAATAGTCTCTCGCCGGTGTCTGCGTTTCATGCTGTGCACAAAATCTCAAAATACTGATTTATGTTATTGATCTGTATTCGCAGTTTGTGCAGATAATTGCAAAGCTGGAGTCTTGGAGTTTACTGTTCAATGTTCACGGCTAATATCTAAAGGATATCAATGGTTTGCGTCTGGGCTGGGTTGATCTTAAAGGAGCGGTAAACTTTTTTAAAGAAAACCTATATGTTATAGAGCTTTCCCTGCTGAGTAAAACAAGAACACTCCCACCACTGTGATTTGGTTTATTCAAAATTTATAACAATTCAAATAATCAGGAAGTAAATTTACTGTGTGTTTACTTCCTGATAGTTCTAACTGACAGGAAGTGAATTTACTGTGTTTACTTCCTGATAGTTCTAACTGACAGGAAGTGACTCAGCAGTTTCTATCACTATGGGGACCTGTTTGTCACTGACTTTCCTCTCCATTAGAATGTAACAGAATCACTAATAGGAATCTGACCACTAGAGGGCACTGGAAATGCAAGATAACAGGCATTTAAACTGTAATAACTCTGAAAATATGCATCTCCCAACAGTGGGACTACCATTATTGTGCTCAACAGGAAAAGCCCTACTACATATATATTTTCATAAAAAAACGTTTACAGCTCCTTTAACCCTTTGAGTGCCAGAGAGGTAGGCATTCCAGGTTGGAGAAAAACCAACATCTACTAATTATAGCCTCCACTTACGTTACTATGACCAGAAAATCTTAATGGCCCCTATGAATCTTGCCCTTGTATCTTTAGTTCAAGAAGACACATCTTCAATCAGTTCTGGGGGGAGATTCACTAAGCGGTGATAAAGAGGTGATAAAGTGGAGATGACTTCTCCAGTCCCTATGTTATTCTATAGATACTATGCACTAAGATCTCCAAGAAATCTTAGTGCATAGGCTCCATACAATAACATAGGAACTGGAGAAGTGATGAACTAGAGAAGTCATCTCCACTTTATCACCTCTTTATCACCGCTTAGTGAATCTCTCCCCCTGGAGGTCATGACCATGGAGGCAGAGATGAGTTTTTAACAGGACCATGGGACTTCAAACTCTGCTTTGTTTATGTTATAATATTAACTCTTAAAGACCAGATGGGTGTTGCAATGCATTGTGCATTCTTCTGGTCCTTAAAGGGATAGTAATGTTTCATAATAAAAGCAGCTCTAATTAATCATCATAGTATTTGGACTTTGGAGAGTGTTATTTCAGTACTGTCAGAGTTGTAGTACAAGAGTAATTGAATGATAAAGTATCCCCCTCCCGCCCCTTTTACTGATGTAACACTGCTCACCTCAGAGCAGCAAGACTGTCCGGATGGATCACAGAGAGGGACAATCTTCAATAAAGATAAGGGAAAAAGCTGAAAGGGGGGCAGGGTTTTAATTGTTCTCACAGTAAGAATATTGACCCTTGCTGTGATCTGCCTGGTCTATGGACTGGATTCCACATCCAGGGTGACCACGGGTCCCGGAACGTCCGGGACTGTCCCTTATTTCAGGGCTATGTCCCGCGTCCCGGGTCATCTTCAACCGGGACAATGAAGTGTCCCGGAATGAAGCTAAGCCGCCCTGGATGTCAGCCTGCAAGCGGTGTGTCACATCATGGACGCCGCTCGCGGCGTCCATGATATGACACACCGCTTGCAGGCTGACATCCAGGGCGGCAATGCAACTTACCTGGAGGCAAGCGCTCTAGTAATACAGAGCGCTGGGAGATGACATCATCTCCCAGCGCTCTGCATTACTGAGCACAGCGCGCGGGAGCTTCAGCACTGTGCCGGAGGAGGCACAGAGCACTTTCCACGCCGCTAGACCACCAGGGACTTAAGGTATGAAGGGGCAACTAGGGTGACCACGTCCCGGAATGGCAGAAGGGAAATGTGGTCACCCTATCCACATCTGAGGGGAGGTGGTTTACACTAGGGGTTAAGTACTGTCATGTAATTTGCCTCTTTCAGTTAAAAAAACAAAACAAAACAAAAACTGCCGGCAACCGTCATGTCCGCCTCCATGGTCATGTGATATGCAGGACTGTGTGCCAAAGAATGGATTCCTCTGTTGCACCCAAAGGGTCAAATAAATTACCTATTGAATAAAGGAACAAGAGCAAAAGGTATATTATGAACACTAGGATTTTCTGGTTATTATTGACCCCTTAACATCCACGTGCCGTGCTATGACTGTCACAAGGTTTTTCCCTTAAGGACCGGTGACCGTCATAGCACGTCACATACATTACAGTGTTCCACCGGGAGTGTGATAAGTAAAAAAGGGGAATGAAATTGACTGTTCCAAGACTGGAGAGGTCTCTCTCATCCCCAACGCGCCTCGCCAGTACACATAACAGGTCACGTGTACCGGTGCACCGGAAGGACCAGAGTGGTACTTAAGGGAATGTACTTCCCAGGACTCTGGTCGTTAAGGGGTTAAGAGATGTTGATTTTCTCTTAGATCGCTGGGAAAAAATTAACACAAATTTTAAAAAACAAAATATCTGAGTAATGCCCGTATTCCCTGTTACCGTACCTGCAGATTTAAAGAGGAACTTTTACTGCACTAACATAGCACCACAAATGATTATTACATATGTAGTGTGTTTGTTTCTACAGGCCAGATGCATAATTTTATATTTATTTCTATTTATCAACTTCCACTTTTCTGCCCATTCTGCAGAGAAAAACCATCCTGCTCTGTATGTATTTCCTTACACAGCTTAGTGTCATCAGCAAAGATTGAGACATTACTTTCACTTCCCACTTCTAGATTATTAACAAACAAGTTAAAAGCATTGGATCCCGGACTGAACCCTGTGGCACCTCACTTACAACTTCATACCAACTTGAAAAAGGTTCCATTTACAACTCTCTGCCATCTATAATTTAGCCAGTTCTCTATCCATGCACAGACATCATCTCCTGAACCTAAGTATTTTAGTTGATGCAGTAACCTGCTGTGAGGCACATTATCAATTGCTTTTGCAAAATTCAAGTATAATACATCAGCAGCAATACCCTTGTCAAATTTACTATTTATTGTTTCAGAAAATACAAGTACCTTAGTTTCATAAGATCCATTATTTATAAAATAATGTTGTTGGTTGTCAGAGAATGCTGAATACTACTAGAAACCCTTCTAATTTCTGACCCACTACTGAAGTCAGACTCACAGGTCTATAATTTTCTGGTTTAGATCTTGCCCTGTTTTTGCATAATGGTATGACATCTGCTTTCCTCCAATCACAGGGCGCTATGCATGATGATAGTGAATCAATAAATGTTAAGTATAAGGGCCTTGCTATAACCAAACTAAATTCCTGCAATACCCTTGTGTTCATGCCACCAGGTCCACATGCTTTATTCACATAATATTTTCCAGTCTCTTTTGGACTTTGTCCTCATTAAACCATGTACATGATGGAGGAAATTATATTGTTTTGTCTGTTTGCCCATAGCCAGTCATTGTTGCTTCCTTTATATATACAGAAGAAAAGAATGTGTTAAGGTGTTTGCCATAGCCTTATCCTCACTCATCAATTCACCTGTCTCAGTTTTAAGAGGGACAATGTCAACCTTAATTATTTTTCCATTTATAACCTTGTAGAATTGTTTTAGATTTTTCTTGCTCTCGTTTCCAGTACTATTCATTTTCAATTATATTTTAAATGATGCATATGACCCTTCTGATCTACTTCTTATTTCTCATTTCCCTGTGAACCTTTTTAAGCCACATTGGTCTTAATTTTCTCCTCTTATATTTATTCCCAATTAGTATATATTGACAATACATCACAATCACTTCTGAGACACCATGTCAAGATTACCATATGAATGGGAGTCAGGGAGCTCTGGAAAAGGCAAGAATGGCTGCTCTCATGGAGCACATGTAAAATCAGAGATTAGGCCTCAGTAAACAAAACAGAGAATGTTTACAGATCCTGCATGGAGTATAGAGCAGGGCTCAAAATTTCCACTCGCCACTAGCCAATGGCGAGTGAAAATTTAGCCCTGGCGAGTAGAAAATCAGCCCTGCTTGGTATGTTATGGTTTGCAGTGGTGAGTAACTTTTCAGGTCTGGCTAGTAGCAAAGGATTTCAAATTTTAAGCCCTGGTATAGAGTATCACAGTCTATCTCTGCCCATGGGCAAGAGCACTGGATGTTGCCTTGATTGGGTGAATATCTCCTTACCATCCACTGTCCCATGTATTTCTTTGTTGGCCTTTGTGGAAATAGGCAAGATAAAGAGAACAACTGAGCTCCAATCGATTTCCAAGCAAAGTACATATAACTTTTATTTAACAGGAATGAACAGGAGCAATCAAACACATACGGAGTTCCAATCCATGTGCCTACGGGATCTCAGGTAACGCCCTACCTCCTGGAGAATGCTGCCTTGTGTCCCTACCTGGAGATCCTATGCCCTCTCCCCAACTTCTGGGGAAAAATTGGTGGGTTTGCTGCTCCAGGAATTCTATGAATGCTCCTTGAAGTGACCTCCATCCCCAGGATACCTTGGGATTCCCATCTAGAGGAATCTGTTTCTTCTCCTAGTGGAGCTTATCTTAATCCCTTGGAGACCAGAGGGTTGTGCTGCCCATTGTTTCTTCTGTTCCTCAATGCATGACAGCTCAACAGTAATGTCTTGTTAGGAACTTAAAGTGGAACTTTATGAAAAATAAAATGTTTAATTATATCCAATTAAAGAAAACAAAATGGAGTACATTAATAAGTAACAATAATTATTCTGACTTCCCAGCTCCTATTCCATTCCATGGCATACTGCTGAGAAACGCCACGTAACTGAATCTCGGTGAATAAACCGTGCCATTTCTTGTGTCTCCAGGCAGCGAAGCATCTCAATAACATATCCTTTCAGCATCCAGGCTGTGTTACCTTGATGCTTCACTGCTTGGAGATACAAGAGAGCGGCATGGTTCATTAAGTGAAAATGAGTTATGCGGAGTTTCTTGGCTGCATGCCTCCGAATAGATCGAGATCTGGCATGTGAGAATAATTATCCTTTATTACTTATTAATGCACTAAAAAAAGTATCTTGTTTTCTTTCATTTTATATAATTAAAAGAGCAGTAATCATTTATATATATATATATATAAAAAAATTATATATGTACTAGCAATATTGTCACGGATTTGCTCATGCAGCTAATAAACCAATGACTGCTTTAATGACTGGCTTGTTGAATGTTCAGTGCTTAGCCCTTTCTTCTCCAAAAATGAGGTGCAATGCATTGCAAAGCACTGCTTCACACAAGTCTCCATCAGTGAACATGTGTATGTGTTTGTGCATGTGTGTGTGAGCATTGGTATGTGTGCTAGCCAGGGGCGGACTGACAGGACCCAGGGCCCCTGGTCCAAAAAGAGGTCTGGGCCCCCTGCAGAAATCTCCACATTGTCCCTTCATCTCCACAATGCCCCCTTCATCTCCACAATGCCCCTTCCACAATGCCCCTTCATCTCCACAATGCCCCTATCTCCACATTGCCCCCTTCATCTCCACAATGCCCCTATCTCCACATTACCCCTTCATCTCCACAATGCTCCTTCCACAATGCCCCCTTCATCTCCACAATGCCCCTTCATCTCCACATCGCCCCTTCCACCATGCCCCTTCATCTCCACACTGCCCCTACCTCCAGTCCCTGGTGGTCTAGCGGCGTGGCTTAAAACTGTGTGAAGTCCCGCGCGCCTCTAGTAATGGAGAGGCTGGGAGATGATGTCATCTCTCAGCGCTCTGTATTACTAGAACTGCGCGCCGGCAGCA